>BPLR01003269.1:0-37508 GCA_021605095.1 Caerostris extrusa
CAACGAACTTTATGCTGCACGAAAGAGTGCCAGTTCTTGAGTTATTGAAAAATTACTAAAAAAATAAATATTGAAGGAATGTTTTATGAATACTAACTCTGTTTTTAAGGATTCTCAAAATTATTAATAATTAGTCTATGATTTGCTGGGAATTCCAGATAGTTAATAAAAAAAAATTTAAAAATATGAGCTCCCTTTTAAACAATCATACAGCCATTGGTTGTACACATTTTGTTGTTGTTGCGGTGTTTAACCCTCAGTGTACGGACATCCCCTTGAGTAGTCAACTCCGGGACGGGAGGGAAAGGGAGGACAGCTTCTGTTGTGATGGAGCACCCGTAGGTGAAAGTCTGACTTGGTTCCGAGTCGCCGAAGGAGGGCAGTGTCCTCAGTGAGGATTTTTAGGGGAACTACCACGCATTTGCTTATCGTATGGAAGAAAACCCGGAAACTGCCACCAGGTAGTCCGAGTAACGAGCCAAGATGCTGAACATCTCAAACGCCATCGAGCCTCCTCGTTTTTGAAACAATCTCTACAACAAAGCCGCCAACGAATGGAACGTCAGCCCTAATGCTGACCAGCGGCACTTTGCCACTGAGTCACGAAACGGCTGGCTGTTTTTTGATTGGATCGACCATCAATATTGAAGTGAGATACAAATATATTTTAATTACTCAGCCTTTCAACAACGAATTATTTTTAATCATTTTATTGATAACCTATGATATTAAAATGGCATAGAGTTACTTCGGCAATAGGAAGTTAAATATGCATAGCTTGCATTTCAGTGCTCCAGATTAGCTTAGAAAATGAATATTTTTAATCTTTTCATTTTCAATTTAAACAACTCTTATATCTTTATATTGTTGTTGGGAAGAGGGTTACAGCTGTTGTTGTGATGGAGCACCCGTAGATAGAAGTCTGACTTCTACGTGTGGCTGAAAAGAAAGAGGGCAGTGCCTTCCGAAAGAGAACTATCTCACATTTCCTTATCGCATGGGAAAACCACCGGAAAACTCCCAATAGGTAGTTCGACTCCCGACACAAAATGCTGAACATCACAAATACCATCGATTCTCCTCGTTTTTTTGAAACAATGTTTACACTAGGGATGGGCAAACTACGGCCCGCGGGCCAACTCCGGCTCCCCGAATAGAATAGAATTTTAGATAGAATTTTAATTTGCCTGTCCGAGGCAAATTAAAAGAGATATGTATTTATATATTATATATCCATCTCCTTTGACTTTGATTAAATATATTTTTTTCTTCCTTTTTCAAAGGACTGATGATCTTTTACTTTCTCTATCTTTTCGTTCTACAAAACATAAATAGATGGAAATAGCAAGCACAGACAGCTTTCAATTGGTAAAGGGTTAAAAGCGGAAATTCTTTATTAGTTATAGTTGTAGATTGGCGTCAACAAGCGTTATATCTTTCTTTCTCGAGAGCAGACATTTTTTTTCCCATTGCAGCTGGTAAACAGACATGGACGTCTTGGATGCCTTAAGGCAAGCGCTGCACAGACGTTACCACTTTGCATTACCCACGGGGCGAGTGTAACTTGAAGATAAGCCACGGAGTAACAATGCCCCGCAAAGCTCTCGATCCCTATTAGGACCGGGGCCTACGGTTTAAAGTGGATTCCGAACCACTACAAACATTCATGGCACCGACGGGGACTCCCGAACCCGAAACCTGTGGTACCGAGCGCCAGAGCTCTAGCCACTCGGCCATTCAGGCCGCGGAGAGCAGACATATGGGGGAATCCAATATAGGTGAATTAGAACTAACATGGGGCAGTCTGCGCATTTTAAGGTCAAGCCAGCGACTTTTTCCTTTGACGCGAGTTTTAATATTATTGATTGCGTACGGTAAACCAAAGTAGCTAGTGCTTGTTTGGGAACGTAAAATATATAGCATCATTGTAATAATAATTAGGTGGTAATAATAAATGTTATAGCGTAGCTAAATGAAATTTTAAAAATTATCTTTTTTTTTTTTTTCGATTTTTTGTCCGCGACCGAAAGATTGCCCATCCCTGGTTTACACCAAAACCGTCAGTGGATTGAACCTCCATTCTAATGCTCACCAGCGGCGCATTACCACTAAGGGATGGGTCGAGCATTTTTATATTAATACCATAAAATAAAGTGAAAAAACCCGCGGACTGGAATTCCAAAAATTCTATTCCAGCTATATTCCCCAAATCTAGGCCAATTACATATAAACTAAACCATCCTAGATCAGTCTAAATATTTTTTATGGAAAGTGTATTTTATCCGATAAAAATCTTCGTCGCAACTCACCCACCCACTCAAAAATTAGATAACAGAATTCTTAGTGATTTTATCTCAGATATTTTGTAAAAATAACTCTGTATAGTTAAATTCTCACTGATATGATGAGTTAAGAAATATAAATCATGGTACATGCGAAATAATGACATTTTGGCAGCCTTGGACATTTCTACCGTTAAAAATTTTATTCAAATTAGCCACAATTTTTATACTAACACTCCCTAACAATCCAAAGCCTTTTGTTAAAAGATTACCTGAATGACATAACGCTACCGTGTGTGTGTGTGTGTGTATAACACGTGTGTGTCTGTGTGTGTGGCCAATGACCATTTTGGACAAAAATATCTTCATTTCCAAATATTTACTGATTTAAATTGTTCGATTTACGAATGGAATGTCTCGATTGGCAGTGTTAAATTTACACCATAATTTTCATCGTAAAAAAAAAATATTATATGTAATACGGAAGATAAGAAACTGTATTGAGTTAATTAAATATATATATGTACGTGTGACCGTGTATACGTATATATATATATATATATATATATATGCTGAATTCATTTTGAAGATAATTAAAATTCTTTGAATTAATCTAATAATTGAATTGGGTGCACAGTAGATCTACCTCCCCGTGGTGCACCTGGTAAACACTTTTAGTTGCTAAAAGATCTACAACTTGGCATTATGTCTTCTTCCTCCCTCACTTTGGGGGCCTGATGGCCGAGTGGCTAGCGCTCTGGCTCTCGGTACCACAGGTATCGGGTTCGAATCCCGGCGGCGCCCATGGATGTTTGTAGTGGTTCGAATCCACTTTAAGCCGTAGGTCCCGGTCTCCTATGACTGTAAGAGCGTAACGGAGCCAAAGTCAGACTTCCACCTACGGATGCTCCATCACAACAGAAGCTGCTTCCTTCCCTTTCAATCATGAGTACGTATGGGCTCGTGGGCTTGGCGAGACAAGTGGGATAAGAATCAACAAACAAACAGTTGATAAAAGATCTACAACTTGGCATTATGTCTTCCCTCCCTCACTTTACTATTATGGAGGCTAATTTGACAACCGACTGCCTGCGAAACCATCTTTACAGACTCAAAATGTTCCTTCCCCGATATGCAGCTCTGGAGAGGCCATGGACTACTTCACTGTCCTGCTCTGAGCAAGGCCTTTTCGCCGAGCGATATTGGGAGGCTAGAGATATGTTAGATTGATGAACTCTGTTTCAGCATGTTTTTGTTGAATTCTCTTTTTTTTTTTTTTTTTGTTGTTCTTTTTTAATGCTGTTATTGTTCATAATCTGCCAATGGAAATAAAAAAATAATAATTGAATTTTCTTTTTATTTCAATTTATGTTGTTGTTGTTGTGTCTGATCCTCAATGTCCTCAGTGGGATGGACATCCCGTGAGTGGTCTACTCATGGATGAATGGAAAGGGCAACTTCTGTTGTGGTGGAGCAATCGTAGGTAGAAGTCTGACTTGGCTCCTGTGTTTCCGCTGAAGAAGGAGTGCAGTGCCTTCTGCCATGACTTTTAAGGAGAACTACCCGCATTTGCTTATCGTATGGGATAAACCGAAAGACTTCCGCCAGGCAGTCCGACTAACGGGGCAAGATGTGGAGCATCAAAACGCCGTCGAATCTCCTCGTTTTTGAAACAATGTCTACAACACAAACCGTCAGTGGTTTGAGCCCTAAAAATTATCAAATTATTATTATTTAATGGGTCCGATGATATCAAATTATATATATCAAATATTATTTATAAAATTATTATTTAAGGATTTGGAAAAAGTGTGTAATTCTATTTCCGTAATTTTTAAGTAAAATTTAAGCAATCTCGCTTTAACTAATAAGTAACAGTATGAAAAGCGAAAGTAAAGTTAGTTATGATGGGCCGAATTTATGCAACAATTATTTATTAAATTTAAAATTACCTATGGACACGTAACATTCACCATTTACACAAGCGCCATCTCTCGACTTCTTGGAAAGTTATTGTAGCATTAACAAATGCTATTTCACGACACATATATATTTAGCAATCACAGTGGCAGATAAGAACACATATAATTTCTTTATATTAATTATAGCCAACGGCCATACCATGCTGAATATACCGGTTCTCGTTAGATCACCGAAGTCAAGTATCATTGGGCGCGGTCAGTACTTGGGTGGGTGACCACCTGGGAACACCGCGTGCCGTTGGCATTCACAAATTTGGGTTCTGGATGGCCGAGTGTCTGGCACTCGGTGCCACAGGTTTCGGGTTCGAATCCCGGCTGTGCCATGGATGTTTGTAGTGGTTCGGAATCCACTTTAAGCCGTAGGTCCCGGTCTCCCTATGATTGTAAAAAAAGAGCGTCACGGAGCCAAAAAGTCAGACTTCTACCTACAGGGGGTGCTCCATCACAACAGAAGCTGCTTCCTTCCCTTCAATCATGAGTACGTAGGGGCTCGTGGGTTGGCCAGCCAAGTGGGATAAGAAACAACGACAACAACAATATTAATTATTATGATGAAACAAGGAACTATTCAACTGTTGCTTGTATACCAATTATCGAAATATGTTTAGAAACTGCGGCAATTTTGGTATATTTAGGATCAACAGTAAGTTTTTCTTTAGAGCTCTAAAGCAATAGGTTCCCAACGGTTCGAGGATAGTTCTAAGCTATGGTCATTCCACAGGTTATAGACGTGAAGGCGGCAGAGAGTCTAGAGCAGGGGTGGATAGCCCAAATTATCTTGAGGGCCACTTTGGAAATGCATCCTAACTCCGCGGCCGCATATAAATTTATATATCCCCTATTAGATTTTTAAACCCACTATTCACTTTTTTTTAAGTGAAAAATTGAAACATAATGAGTTATTATTTTTGTGTTTACTAGTATTCTTACAGGTAAACATAGATAATATAATAATAATGACACTAAACGCACGTTGTAAAGAAATATACAACACTAAAAATCAAATATAAAAAATATATAAATATAAACGAAATGAAAAAAAAAAAATGAAATCATTAAAAAATATTTATTTGTCATATAATATTTATTTATTATTTTAATGTCATGTTAATTACTATTTTACTAATTTGCTATTTAAATAATATTTTTTCCCCCACTCTTTCACATAGATTTTGCAAATCGATCTCAATTGGGTATTAGCAAATGGGTGTTGCAAACGTTAGCGTCCACTATGTTTGAGTGTATTTTCTGTTTGGTCAAATTCATTTTCGAAAAAAACAATTCGCAGTTTTAAGTTGAACCAAAAGCTTTGGTTTTCGCTGCTATCAACAATCGACTATCTAGGGATGGTCACTGCATCACTGAGGTCACTTAAAGTGAAACATAGATCCTGTTATACTACATATTCCGAGATGGGCGAGCATCATGAGTTCGCAGAATATAATTTAATTATTCTGCGAACTCATAGCTGTAAACCTCATAAATAAAACAGGCATTATCTGTACTATATTCGCAAGAATGTCATTTTAAAATCATAGTTATTTTTTGCTTATAATTTCGGCTGTTAATTTTTGAATATATGGATGCACACAATGCATTTTTAATACATTGGTTTTCACTACTTTGGCCATTATAAAGTAAATATATTTTATAAAAATGTGATAAATCTCACGGAAGGAGAAATATTCAGAAAAGGCGGGACGCGGATTGGCCACCCTGGTCTAGAGACAAATATGGGCTTTAAAACAATCAAAAGGGAGGTTCGACCGTAGGGTACCTGTATTCAAGAAATTTATGTAACACAATACTTTGAAAATGCCTATTTTTTTTCTCGATATCATTAATTAATAAGTTAATTAAGAATGAGTAATTAATTAATAGTTATAATTATTTGCATTATTTATAATTAATTAAAATTTAAAATAGTTATTAAATAGTATTCTTAAGAATACGTATATATAATTCTGTGTAGTATTGTCGGTGACAAGTCTTTTCGCACTGGTTAAAAAGGAACTATTCAGGAAATAAAGCTTGCTTCGACCAAAACATGGGAATATTGGGTTTATAATTCTCTCAATAAAAAAATTGTTTGTTGCCTTGACTTGGTTGAGTAAATTGCATGTATTTCACTGATAAAAAGAACTACAACATCTTTCATCCAAAAAAAAAACACAAACTTTTTATTTAATTGTAAAGCAGAGACACTTTCATTTCAAATATACACTACTTAATACTGCCAGAATACAGAGTTTTGTTACAGTTACAAATTGCTCAATTTGCTTTTCAGTTGGAATACAAATTAAAATAAATATTTAAAATAAAATTATAATATTAATGAAATAAATTATCAAATGCAAAAATTATTATTTATTTTTATTTTAATATTTATAATTTTAATTTATATTTTTCATTAAAGTACGTGCTTAGATATACATATCAAAATATTAACACTATACAATACACTCAAGAGCCAAAACATTATGACCACCCCTACATTTTGCAATGAACACGCCTGGATGACGTGGAAGGCACGTGATCAGGTGGAAGTGGTATTTTACTGCTGGAGAGTGTGAAGAATCATTCTTCGATCTTAGGACCCTTCTTGTACAATATCTATACAAATGACATTCCACAAGACCACAGGATTAAATTGACACTTTATGCTGATGATACAGCTATTATTACACAGGGGAGGCAATTACACATTATTCAGAAAAATTTACAAAATTACATAAATGAACTTGAAATTTGGTTAGACAAATGGAAAATTAAATTTAATGTCGCGAAAACTGAAGCAGTAGTATTTACCAGTAAAAATAGCTATAATCCTCCTAACATAACTATTTACAATACTAACATTTCCTGGTCTAAAGAAGCTAAATATTTAGGTGTAATTCTTGATCGTCAACTAACATATAAAGCTCACATTGATTACTTAAGAAATAAATTCAATAACCAATTAAGAAAATTTTAATCTGTTTTAGGTAGACACTCTATACTAACCATTGAACTTAAAAAACTAATTTATCTAGCTTATCTTCGTCCTATAATAACATATGCGAGTCCAGTTTGGGGGCTCTACTGCCCACAGTAACTTTCTCATTCTCGAAAGACTTGAAAACAAAGTAATTAGAATGATTGTTGATGCTCCTTGGTATTTCAGAAACAAAGAAATTAAACACTCCTTATCTATGCCTAGCTTCCGTGAATATGTTGCTAAAATTGCTAAAAAATTTTATGATTCTATCAATAGTTCTAATAATTCTGTAATTAACGATTTAACCAAATTTAATTATGACATTTCAATTTCTTGTTATCGTAAAAGACCGAAGCATGTATTAAATATTAATAAGTAGACGGGTTTTTTTTTTTTTTTTTTTACTTTTGTCTATGGTCCTGGTTATGTTTGTTTTAGGTTCGCGTTTCGCGCGTGTTCGTTTATTTGAACTGCTACTGCGTGGATGCTCATTTGTGCTTACGGTTCTGTTTCTTTTGTATCTTTTTGATAGTTTTTGTTTTAATGTTTGTTTTTCTCTTAAAATTTCTATATTTCTTTTTTAATAGAAATTATGCAATGATCTAACAATTTACAATGGGCTTTGAAAATATCTTCTATGCTGCTACTTGGAGGTTTGGTCGCTTCGCGACCAAGGTACTCCGTCTACATACACCGATTCACCAGAATCATTCTTTCACTTACTTCTATGTGTGATGGGAAAGGCTACGGATCTAAGCGACTTTGATAGAGGGCAGATTGTAATGGCTCGAAGGCTCGGAACAAGTATTTCCGAAACTGCACGACTCGTGGGTTGTTCGCGATCTACAGTTGTTAGTAGTTATGCAAAGTGGATGAATGACGGTGAAACCAGCAGTAGACGACATGGTGTTGGACGTCCACACGCTATCAAGAAAAATGACATCAAAGACTGTCTCGCATGGTGAAGCAAAACCGGAGCCAGACAGTGGCTCAGCTGACAGCCCAATACAATGCAGGGCCAAGTAGAATAGTATCGGAGCACACTGTTCAGCGGACACTGTTGGATATGGGGCTACGCAGCAAACGTCCCACTCGTGTGCCTTTGCTGACCAAGCATCATCGCCAACTGCGCCTGGCGCTGGGCCCCAGGAACATCGTGACTGGTCCATGGATCAGTGGGAGAGAGTTGCCTGGTCAGATGAATCACGGTTTGTCATTCATCAAGCCGATGGCCGTGTCAAGATACGCCGTCTTCCAGGCGAACAGTTGCTCCCTCAATGTACAGTAGGTCATACACAGGCCGGTGGTCGGTATTATGCTTTGGGGGATGTTCTCTTGGGCGTCTCTGGGACCCGTGGTTGTGGTAGAGCAGACCATGAATGCTACAGGGTATCTGAACATCATTGCGGAGCAGTTGCACCCTTACATGGCCTCTGTTTTCCAGCTGGAAATGGAATGTTCCAACAGACAATGCCCCTTGTCACAAGGCTAAAATTGTGTTGGAGTGGTTCCAGGAACATGATGCTGAATTCCAGCTAATGTCCTGGCCGCCTAACTCACCGGATCTCATTCCGATAGAACACATTTGGGATGTTCTGGGACGGCAGCTCAGAGTTCAAAGACCACCAATTCGCAATATCTCGGATTTGCGTGACCTTTGCTTAAACATCTGGTACAATCTGTCTCCGGCCATCTACCAAGGACTTGTGGCAACCATGCCAAGGCGGGTTGAAGCTGTGTTGCGCGCTAAAGGTGGGCCAACTCGTTATTGACAGGTGGTCATAATGTTTTGGTTCTTGAGTGTATATCACTAATACTATACAATTGCTAATGCTAGACAATATTTATATACACTTACTTATACTATACAACATTAATATGCAATTATTAATACTATACAATATTAATATTTAATATATCAAAGTACTCAAACAAATATAGCTTAAAACCTTGCACTGTATTCCAATGCAACTTTACTATTAAACTAAGATTATTTCCTATATAATACTGACGAAAACTAGAAACTATTTTTTTCTTATTTAGCGAATGTTCATCTGGGATATTTATGTATTGGACGTTTTAATTCGAAATTCTGCCCTATTTTTTTATTGATAATTTTCAATAATTTTAATTCCTTAAGTAAGTTTAATAATGAACATTGCAATATTTAAATTTGAATTGTGTAGAATGTCTATGACAACTTCGTAACGATACTACACTCAAGAGCCAAAACATTATGACCACCTGTCAATAACGAGTTGGCCCACCTTTGGCGCGCAACACCGCTTCAACCCGCCTTGGCATGGATTAATACCACCACTTAATACCAGTTAAATACCACTTCCACCTGATCACGTGCCTTCCACGTCAACCAGGCGAGTTCATTGCAAAATGTATGGGTGGTGATAATGTTTTGGCTCTTGAGTGTATTTGTTGTGTCCAAAGCACTGCAACATCGCTTATGAGAAAATATAAAACTTTCAGCAATTATTGCTGATTTCATAAGATGCTGGCTGCATAAAGATACGATTGAACTAAATGGCCATGAAAATTTAATCATTTGAATACTTATGCTTATTATAGTCTATCTTTTCTTTACCAATTAGTCTTACCTTTGAACATTGTCATCAATAGCACGATGGCTCAGGGTTGGGCCAAAGCTTTTCTTTGAAGAGATTTCAATGCATTTCGCTGGATGACAAGGTCCTGTGTGTCTTAACCTTTAGTATAGCAAAATCTTTTTCTGCATCCATCCATCGCAATCGTCCTCTTCGTCTTTGTTCCTCCAAACGAGCCTTTTTACAGGTTTCAAATCATTCATTCTAAATACATGAGCAACCCGGTTTAATCAATTGATCTTAATAAATTTTATACTATCCGGTTTCTTATAGCATTTATAAATTTCTGCGTTGTACCGTTTTCTCCTACAATCACGTTCCCCTAACACCAAGAATAGCCCTTAAAATCTTCCGCCCAAATGTACCCAAATGGGCCTCATCAAATCTTGCCAAAGTCCAAGTTTCAGAAGCCATTGTCCAAAATAGATCTAATAAGGGCTTTGTATAACAAGAAATTAGTTTTTTGCTTATGAAACATGATTTAAACAGATTTCTTAACCTATAAAATATCTTATTGGCAGATACAATTCTGTTTTTTATTTCAGATAAGATATTATTTTGATAATTAATTTCTGGTTCTAAAACTATTTACAGATTCAAAAGTGTAAACGCATAAAGTAATACTGGGTATATTTTTATTGTGTGTGTAAATAAAAAAAAAAATTTCATACGCAATTAGTGTTATCTTTGGACGTAATTTATACTAAACAATGTTCAAAGATAACACTAACTGCCTACGAAATTTTTTATTATTTACATGCTTAGTATATTTTTATTAATACTGTTTTTATATAAATATCCTATTCATTCGTAAGAATATGAATGAGCCTTGGAATTGAAGTTATCAAACAGCAAAACATAAGTGAGAATTGTCCCTAACATACTGATCGGGAAACTTCTTCTTATGGAGACAATCTTCCAAACTGTGAGACATATTTCCCTGTCGATGCAAGACAGGGATTTCTGGGAAGGATTGTGGGAAAGTTCTCGTGCTCTTGCCGATGCCAGTACCAATGCTTCCGAAACGAGTGATGCGGCAACGGTGGTGAGAAAAAAATATTGTTGAAAATAAGAAGATAATATTGTTGAAAAGAAGAGCTAATCTTATGGGTGGAAAAGAAGAAGAAGGTTTCATATGAAGAACAGCGTATATTGCTATGCATAAATTAATGCTTGTAAATGAAACCATACAAAAATACAAAAAAAAAAGTTTATCATCAATAAAGCAAGTTGCAACATGTTTAATGTGCAGGTATGCTCTCAAAACTTCATTATTTTTTATTCCAGAATAAATAATGATGACGATTTGAAACAAAATGTGAATGTTCGATTCTTCTTGAAAATGTTAGAATATTATTCAAAATTTGAATAATATATCCAGGAACCCAGGCATTAACAAAATCTTCGACTCTTCGGCAACTGTGGTGACAATAAAAACAGATAATATTGTTTAAAAGCAGAGTTAATCTTATTGATGGAGAAGAAGAATTAGGTTTCATGTGAAGAATGGCGTATATTGCCATATACAAATTAATGCTTGTAAATGCAACCGTGCAAAACATAAAAAATGAACATTTATCATCAATAAAGCAAGTAACATGTTTAAATGCGGGCAAGATCTCAAATCTTTATCGTCGTTTATTCCAGAATACTTGTCGACTCATCTTGAAAAGTTTAGAATGTTATTCCAAATCTGAGGTATCCAGGTATCAGAAATATATCCATTAACCTAGGCATTAAAAAAAATCTTTGACTCATAACCATGAAGATTTATTCGTAAAAATATGAATGAGCCTTGGAATTGAAGTTATCAAATAGCAGAACATAAGTGAGAATTGTCCCTAACATACTGATCAGGGAAACTTCTTCTTATGGGGACAATCTTCCAAACTGTGAGACTTATTTCTCTGTCTATGCAAGACAGGAATTTCTGGGAAGGATTGAAGGAAAGTTCCCGCGCTTTTGCGGATGCCAGTACCGATGCTTCCGAAACGAGTGATGCGGCAACTGTGGTGACAATAAAACAGATGATATTGTTTAAAAGCAAAGTTAATCTTATTGGTGGAAAAGTAGAAGAAGGTTTCATGTGAAGAATGGCGTATATTGCCATATACAAATTAATGCTTGTAAATGCAACCGTGCAAAACATAAAAAATGAAAGTTTATCATCAATAAAGCTAGCAACATGTTTAATGTGCAGGTAAGAGCTCAAAACTTCGTCATTATTTATTCCAGAATACTTGTTGATTCTTCTCGAAAAGTTTAGAATTTTATTCCAAATCTGACAGCACACCGCAGCATAATAAACAGAAAATGTTGTAATTGGAAATTCGATAACTACGCTAGAATATGCTTCGTATATACCACTGAAAATAACAGCAAACCATCTATTTTGATCCTCAATTTTAAAGTACATTTTTCGAATACCAAAAGTGAACATTGTGCGATAAACAGTTACAGTTATGTAACATAGAACACAAGAAAGCAAACCAAATGTGAATAAATAAATACAGTTTATAATTTGCACCTTTGTTGTTGCGAGAATCCAAAATAGAGACAATTTTTTGCATTTTGTTCCAAGTTTTTCGTAGCTGGGAACGAAACAGAAACGCATTTATGTAGATCAGTACAATGGCAACTTTAAAAGAGAAAACATATTTTAGTGCTGGATTTTTATTGCAGAACGTATAAATAGAAAACCATAACATGAGGACATCACAAATTACACTTAGAAACCACAGCATGTTTTTTAGCTTATTCTTGGAATTTTTGGAGGAGTTTACAATGAAACTGCATCTGAAAAGGAAAAATATGCTTCTATATAAAAAGTTCATTTTTTTTTATTATTATTCGTATGTAAGTAAATTATTCACAGGAGATGAAGATATTTTCCCAAAGAATTTATTTGTTAAAAGTTATAAATATTCAACGGAATCCACATGGATTCCACGCAACAGTGTTAGAAAATCAGTCAATATTAGAAATTGAACAAAACAATATCACATATAACATTCTTCTCTGTTGAAAATAGTCTTTCAAAGAATAAAATTAACAAAGGATAAAATAACTATCGCAATTTATTGTTTTATTCTAGTTTCATTTTCTTTATTGACATAATTTACATAAATTGTAAACATGGAATAGTGATATATTGAGCTACTGAAATTTGACAGTATGCAATATTTTGTAGCAAATACAATATCATATATATAGCATTCTTCTCTGTACTTTAAAATTCTGTACTTTATTCATGCACTGTATGCACTGTATTCATGTACTCTGTACTTTATTCATACTTTTAAATAACATTGTCAAAGTAGAATGATATATTGTGCTATTGAAATTGGAAAATAAGCGATATTTTGTAGCAAATACAATATCATATATGTAACATTCTTCTGTGATGAAAATAGTCTTTCAAAGAATAAAATTAGCAAAGGATTAAATATTTCAATCGTAATTTATTCTTTTTATTCTTGTTGCATTTCTTTCATTGATATTCACATTCATACATTTAAATATATTGTCAAAGTAGCATAGGGATATCTTGAGCTACTGAAATTTGAAAGTATGTGATATATTGTAACAAATACAATAAATTAAAAATAGTCTTTCAAAGAAGGTTGTTCATCTGTTGAAAATAGACTTCATCTTTTGAAATAGACTTTCAAAAAAGAAAATAGACCTTCAAAGAAGGTTGTTCATCTTTTGAAAATAGACTTTCAAAGAAGGTTGTTCATCTTTTGAAAGTAGACTTTCAAAGAAGGTTGTTCATCTGTTGAAAATAGACCTTCAAAGAAGGTTGTTCATCTTTTGAAAATATACTTTCAAAGACTTTCAAAAGGTTGTTCATCTTTTGAAAATAGACTTTCAAAGAAGGTTGTTCATCTGTTGAAAATAGACCTTCAAAGAAGGTTGTTCATCTTTGAAAATAGACTTGAAAAAAAGAAGGTTTTTCATCTCTTGAAAATAGACTTTCAAAGAAGATTGTTCATCTGTTGAAAATAGACTTTTTCAAAGAAGCTTGTTCATCTTTTGAAAATAGACTTTCAAAGAAGGTTGTTCATCTCTTGAAAATAGACCTTCAAAGAAGGTTGTTCATCTTTGAAAATAGACTTTCAAAGAAGGTTGTTCATCTGTTGAAAATAGACCTTCAAAGAAGGTTGTTCATCTTTTGACCTCTCAAAGAAGGTGTCTTCATCTTTTGGAAAAAGGTTGTTCATAGACTTTCAAAGAAGGTTGTTCATCTGTTGAAAATAGACTTTCAAAGAAGGTTGTTCATCTTTTGAAAATAGACTTTCAGATAAGGTTGTTCATCTGTTGAAAATAGACTTTCGAAGAATCATACAAACAAACGATAAAATATCTCTATCGCAATTTATTGTTTTATTCTAATTGCATTTTATTAACTTTCATACTTTTAAATACATTGTCAACGTAGAATAGGGATATATCGAGCTACTGAAACTTGAAAGTATGCGATATTTTGTAGCAAATACGATATCATGTCTATAACATTCTTCTCTGTTGAAAATACTCTTTCAAAGAATAAAAATTAACAAAGGATAAAATATCTCTATCACAATTTATTGTTTTTACTCCAGTTGCATTTTCTTTATTAACATTCATACATTTAAATACTTTGTCAACATTGAATAGGGATATATTGAACTACTGAAATTTTAAAATGTCCGATATTTTGTAGCAGATATACAATTAAATGCATTATTTGTCATATACAGTGGATATATTCCAATAGATACTTTTTCATATATTATATTTCGGACATCTGTTATTTTATCTATTGTAAAACGTTAGTTTTATAATTTAAAACGAATACTATTTTATTGGCCTGATTTTATCGATAATCTTTTTGAGTTTGAACTAAAACATGCAATCTAGATTATCCTTTTAGAAATTTATTCCCCAGCTACAGAAGACAATGTATAATGCTTTTTAAACAATACAATAATATAATTTTATAGGCAAAAAAATATTATTATAGCTTATCGGAGCACTTACAGATAATCAGTTTAAAATAGAAAAAATTATTATTACTCGATTAAGGAATGTTTGATTTTATACAATGAAGCAATTTAATAAATTACTTTTAATATCTACGTTTCAATAACGATATAATTTAAATAGTTTGACGCAAAAGAAATTTATCAGATTAATAATAACATGATTGAATGGAAATAAACGTAAGTGCTTTTGAACAGAAACATATTATTTAAATTATAATTTAGCAATTTTATTGTTCAGATAATGAATACGATATACGATGTTTTCATACGATTTTCTTTTTCAAAAGAGGAAATAACAATACAGTTCTTTAAAAAATCACTTTCATAATGAAACAAATAATATTCAGTTTATTACAACAGCAGATTTATTGTAAGGAAGTAATTTATTAAATTATTTTGTATTGCTATATTTTTTATAATGATATCAAATGTTTCAAATTATGCTTATCAAAATCATGATAAACAAACAATAATAGGAGACGGGGCGATTTGTGTTGGTGCGAAGCAGCCGCTAGCTTCTATCTTGAGTTGGAGTCCTATGAAGTGTTGAGATAATACATTGAAAAGAAAGCAGGTAAAGACTAAGAGGTGACTTTCCCAGATACACAGTCCAGTCACATTAATGTGACCACCGTCAAAAGTCAGAATATACACTCTTGTATATTCTTTCTTTAAGTGGAGTGTGGTATTAAGTGGCATTTAAGTGTTATTAAGTGGAATTCTTTATATACACTCCACTGCAATGTGCTGCCACTTGCCTTTTGTGATGGGTTATTTCACGTTGACGTCGAAAGTAGGTGGTGGTCACATTAATGTGTATATATGTATTACATATATATAAAGAATTAAAAGAAAGATTCATATAACGTTTTGAAGTAATCTAAACAATTTTTTTAATTTATTTATTCATATTTAATTTATAAACATATAAAAAAAAAAAAATAAAGCAGAGTTTAAGGAAATGGTTCCAGATAAATACAAGTAAACAGAAAGAAATAATCTAAAAAAAAAAATAAAAGTGGAACGTAAGGAGAAATGATTGCGTAAACGCATTGGTTAAAATAAGGCGGGTTGCTGAACGTCAAGGTCAGGGTCGATGGGGAGAGGGGGGGGAAATAGGAACAATAAACAAGTCGTAAGAGACGGAAAATCTGAATTTTTCCATTATATTTATTTATTTATTTTTAATAACGGAACGAATCTTCAATTCGCATTTTCCAATGTCACCCCAGAGAAACAAATCATACTCTCTTCAAAATATTCTTCAATAGTAAAATTTCATTGAGAAAAACAACATGATCAGTTTCGTACGATTTTTATCATCTATTTCAGGGGTCTCCAAACTACGGCCCGCGGACCAAATCTGGCCTCAGTGTCATCCATCCGGCCCGCGACAGCGAATAGCTTATTGTTGCTGTAATAAGTTGGATAAAAAAAATACAGAATGATAATAACTCGGTTTTATTGACTTGCTAGGTAAAGCTTAATGACAAGCATAATAAGCAGAAAATTTAACTTAAGCATAACAACTAACTGAAATTATAGATAATGGCAGAAAAATTAAAATGGTTTTGGTCCTTGGTACTTACTGAAGTAAACAGTATGGCCCTAAGGCTGGAAAGTTTGGAGACCCCTGATCAATTTTACAGTTTTTGTCTTTTAAGCGAGAAAAAAAAAAAAAAAAAAAAGGAGCCTTTTAGTATGCTATTTTACTCAATATTTTCAAAGGGGCCTGATGGTCAAGTGGCTGGCGCTCGGTACCATAGGTTTCTGGTTCGAGTCCCGCCGGTGGCATTAATTTTTTAGTGGTTCGAATCCACTTTAAAAAGTAGGTCGGATTTGTTTAGCTCTCGTGTGTGCAAGATGACCGTAAAGCGACAAACCAAATCAATATTTTCAAATTTACTAGAGAGGTGAGTGGCCCTGTGGACAGCACAGGCTTTCAAGTAGATTCAGCCTAAATAAAAGCTTTCGTTTCCGTAACATACATCATTGGCGTAACAGCCCCATGGTGGGTCAAGGCCGTCTGCCTACTAGCAGATTTCGCGATAGGTGATGTTTTCTTTTTACGGGGTAGTGTTGTCAGCCCTACGCCCGACGGTCTTACTGTCCAAGTAGACCTGGTACCTGATGGCTGAGTGGCTAGTGCTCTGTACCACAGGTTTCGGATTCGAATACCGGCAGTGCCATGGATGTTTGTTGTGTTCGGAATCCACTGTAAGCCGTAAGTCCGGTCTCATATGACCGTAGAGCATCACAGAGCCCAATCAGACTTCTCACCCACATCGTTCCCAAACTGTAAAGGAGCAACTCAGCTCTAGGCATTGTGATGTGGTGTGGCGTAGTAGTAGTCATATTAGATCGGGACCTACGATTTAAAGTGGATTCGAACCCCTACAAACACTCATGGCTCCACCAGGACTCGAACCGAAACCTGTGGCATCGGGCGCCAGAGAGCTACGGCCATCAAATATCAAAGAGCCAGATAGCTACCCCTACAAATATCTTTGGCACTGCCGAGATTCGAACTCGAAACCTGTTACGCAGAGCGCCAGAGCACTAGCCACTCGGCCATTTGGCCCTGTGGCATATATGGATAAAATAAATTCGAGCAGGGAACTGATTTGTCCTTTATGCTCAAGGAAAAGGGTGGAGAGGCCTTCCTTCAAACGTTGTATGACAAGTAGGTGCAGTTGACAGCTCTGCCTTGCGTTTGTTAGACAATTACTTAAATTTTGTTCAATTACTTACATTTCCTTATTTTCTTCTTTATATGGCAATCGGAATCGTTGAGCAAATGTACGAATAGTTAAATTTTAGCAATAGCATCATTCTCAACACAGTCCTTACGACACGAAGTCTAATGTTGAATGCAATCGCTAAGCAGGCTATGATATAGTTACTTTATCCTTTTGGTAAATTATACGAGGGAATAAAGTAGAATATAACTGTCGATTTAGTATCAAATATTGAAATATATTCAGAAACCGCATCAATTTTGGTATATGTGGAAACTGCAGTAAGTATTTTTATAAACCTCATTGATTTGTATTTATTCTTTTTTGTTTAAATCATTTTGTACTACGACTGTGCCCAAAAAAAGTAAGACCAATTATTCTTTTTCAAAACTCTTTATTTATTCTTCCAAATTAATTTCATCGCCTTCAAAGTAATCCCCTCCGGACACAATGCACATGTTAACTTTTTTCCAATCCTCAATGCCTGCTGAAAAGTCATCGGCAGGGGATGGCCTTGACGCGCAGTGATTCCCGTTGAATCTCTTCAATCGACTCAAAACGGTGAAAGTGGTCTTTTGAGTTTAGTGAATAGCCAGCAGTCGCACGGTGTGAAGATGGTGGCTGTGAACGATATGGGTTTCATTTTTAGTGAAAAGTCCAGAAGAATCAATGCAGTGTGAGCTGGCGCATGCAGTGTTTTCGGTACCAATCGAGATTTAACGCGTTTGAGGGCCAAAATGGAATTGACCAATCCTTTTGAATTTCCAACATCATCAATAAGGTCTCTAATTGTATCTGAGGGAAAAAGAGGAACTGACGTAGTTGCAAGAGTTTTACTTTTCCTTCAAAAATGCAGCACAGTTAGTGGAAACATAATACTTATTTTTAAAATACAATTACTCACTTTTATCATTTATATTATATAACAGTTGGGCTGAAAAGTTCAAAGGCTGACACATAGATGGTGCTCCTAGTATTGAATCCATATGATTTTTAGTTAACACTAACCTTCAACGGACGGTTTAAGGTGGATTCGAACCCCTACAAACATCCATGACATCGCAGTAACTCGAACCCGAAACCTGTGGCACCTAGCGCCAGGGTGCATTAGTCGCCGCGCATCAGGCCCCCATGAGAGAAAGAAGAAATTTAGAGAGAAAAGAAAAGAGAAGCCAACCTAAAATTCTTTGCTCAATTCATTCAAACATTTCAAAAATCTGCGGAATCAGTTTCAGCGTCTCACAAAGCCAATCATAACTCGAACACTAATGAATATTTTGACGTCAAATTTTACACAGATGTCAAGGACAGTGCCAGCAACCTAAAAAGAAGAAAAAAAATTGGTATTCCATAAGCCAAATCTTTTACTTTTTGGACAGAAGTAAATTTTGCATATGTATGGAATTTTTAAAGAAACCGCTGGCATACAGAAGTGAAATTAAATACAAAATGTAATTATATAAAATTTGTGTTTAAAGGTTTCTTCAATATAATTCAGAATCATTTTATTAAAACGCAAGTACAATTCAAATAAAATGTCTTGATGATTTGAGTTTTGGTGAAACTCCGTGGCTGCGCAGCAGCCGTTAGCTTCTATCAATAAAATGTCTTAACTTAGTCTTAAATGTCTTAGCTTCTATCAATAAAATGTCTTAAGTAACTTAATTATATTCGTCAATAAAAATGATTGGTTTGGTTTGTCGTTCTACGGACAGAAAAGAGAAGCCTAACTGTCAATGCGTTAACTCCGTAGACACCTGAATTTTTTTACTTCATGTATATGGATAAAAAAATACCTTGACAAAATTTCATAAGGGTAGGATGGACTAGAGTGCCCTAGGAATTCTGAACTAAGGAAGTTTAGTTCAAACCAGAAGAGGGTAGCCCAACTGTCAATGCTGGAGATAGGAGCATTACCTCTGTAAGTCCTATGTGGCTCAAGATATTGTTTCCCTACAGATGTCACCACTGGAGAGCGTTCTTCTCAAATTGTGAATACAATGTAGTAGTTTTCTTCTGCTGTCAACCCTGGGTAACGCTGAATCTGCTATATCTCTGTCTTTATAGGAGAACAACAGGCCAAAGTGCCCATAATTGAGAAAGCATGAAAGCATCCACTATATGTCATTATACACACACACACACATATATATATATATATATATCACATACATTATATATATATATTATATCATCACACACATATATATATATATATATATTGTTCTAATGCAGCTGGCAAACACTTAGACGATTGTCTTCGATGCATTAAGGTAAGAGCTGCCCCGACGTTACTCACTTAGCACTACTCAGGAGGTGCATGCAACTTGAAAATAATCTACGGACTGATTTCTTCTCTACTGTTTAAAGTCCGAATTGGATAAATTGAGATAAAGCAACTAACCGGAGAACAGAGCATACATCTCAAAATCACGAAATATATCATCATCATCAGTGATCGTCCCAAGTCAAATTTATTATTAAATTGCTGAAACTGATTGTTGTTTATAGTAAAAATTGTTTGATTTTAAATGCATTTAAATGAGCATGAAACGTATAAACCCATTGTATAAGGTAGGACGAGACAAGAATATAAATATTGACGAACAATGGTATATTTGAACCCCGTAAAAAATTTTAATGTTATTCCACTCCTCAGTCCCCCTTCCTTCCAACAACTCAACAGTTCGTGCACTCAAGACATCCAATGTCAATGATGGTTTGATTTGAAACAACAAAAATCTTTATTTTATTAATTTTAATTTCTTTCTCATTTATTAAGCTGCATTTGGGTAACTGGATTATGAGATAAAAATAACGGAGATCATCGTAAAAATCAGTAAGAAATTTTTATTAAAGAAGAAATTTTTTTTTTAAATTGTTTGATTCATAAAACTGAAAGTTACTAAAACAGCTAAATAAACATTTCTGCCAATCATGACAATAAAGCAACTCAATAGTTTGCATAACATGGTTTGTTTATTGCATCCCATTTAATGATAAAAATAAGGAGAAATCAGTAAGCCAGAATTTCTTGTTAAAAAACAGCTATATGTTCGCAATAGATGAATATTACAATGATTATTGCACAGCATGAAAGTTGATTACACGGTGAGAACTCCGTCGTTGCTTTGCTCAATAAATATATTTCGCTTGGAAAGTTGGTTGACCACCTGGAAGATCAAAGTTAATCCTTCTAAAAGTGCGTGCCTCCTGTTTACACGTAAAAGGAACGTTGGTTCACTTTCTAATGTCACTCGTTTTGGCCAGCCAGTCCCGTGGGTTACTGAGTATAAGTACCTGGGGTTAATTTTTGACTCAAAAATTAACCTATCAGACCCATTTTGCCAAAGTAGTTGCAAAAGCAACTGCTGCAAGAAAGAAGCTTAAAAGCCTAATTTCTCGCAAGAGCAGGCTAGCGATCAGACACAAGGTTTTTGCTCTACAAGTCTATCCTTCGACCAATTCTCTTGTACGGATGTCCCATTTGGGCGTCCTCCTCAATCACAAATCTCAAGAAGCTCCAAGTATTTCAAAATAAACAGATAGCTATGATAGTTAACGCCCCGTGGTTTGTTAGAAGGAAGCAAACTCCACAGAGATCTGAATATAGAACCTATTATGGACTATATTTTCAAAATTTCGAAATCTTTTCATTCTAAATGCCCTCAGATCCGAAACGAAGCGATCAGACAAATACCTGTATACCATCCAGGTGTGGCTAGCTCCAGGAAGAGCCCAGAGCGATCTATGATCAGCAATGGGAATCTTTCCCGGCATTGAAAAAGGCGTTGTGGATTTTATCCTACAACCGCCGATTCTACCGCTGTGGCTGTTGTCTAGTCACATTCGATCACTTCAAGCGAATCTGAGCTGCAAATTTTTGGCATTTAAATTTAACTTTTATTTGCTACGATGTGCAACCTAAAATCAAAACATGGCTATCTGACTCTTTTAGCTGTAATTTTAAATTTAAATTTTAAATTTTTAATAGTTCACTTTTCTTAATTACTTTTTAATTGTTAATTGTTTGCTTATTTTTATAATTCACTTAATATTCTTAACAGTTGATTATTTTACTTAATTGTCAATAACCGTTGTACATTGTTTACATTTTACTGTAAATCCTTAACTTTGTTTTAAATCTTTTCTTTTAACTGTTTTCAATTCTAAGTTTTTAGCTGCTCGTTATTCGAAAATTTTTAAATATTTTATTCTCTAATTATTTTAAAAATATAAAAATAAAATAAAAATAAAAATGTGTATTTCCTAACTTGGTTAGAAGATTTTGTTATACTGAGGGCGCCATCTGTTGGAGGGCCTATCAACTTGACATGTAAACAAGTTGTGATTGCAACTTGTATGTCACCTTTCTTTTATATTTTTGTGTCATCCTTTTCAATTTTGTTTAATCTTTAATTCTTTATTTTATTTTATTCTTTTTAACTTTGTTAAACTCTAATCTTTTATTTTTGGGCATCGTCAACGGACCCCTAATTGTACCGATAGCTTAGCTTTTCGATCCCCCTGCTTTAATTGTTAGCAAGCAGGAGATGTTTTTCTTAACTTTAACCCCTTGATTTTCTTTTTTCATTTTTACTCATAAATTTTAAGCAACCCCATTTTGTGCAAATGTTTTAACTAAATTAAGATGTGGAGGTATTGTGGCTCTTAAAGCCACCTTGAACCCGTAACCGGTACGCCTGTTGCCCGTTGCCCCCATAATGATGATTAAAATGGATATAAGGTTAGGTAATATAAATATATATTTCATATAGGGTTGGAATATGCAGTGCAAAGACCACAAAATTAGTAAATAGATTATAAAATATCAATAACAAATAAATATTTAAAAGCATTTACTTTCAAAACAAGAAATTAGGTTTGAGAAAAAAATCTTATAGAATCTTAAAATGATATACTTGCAAATAGACATTCTTTTTTAAAGTAAATAATAAATAAAAACCATTGCACATGAACCTAAAATTAATTTCAAAATAGTGTCGAAAGGAAGTAAAGAAGAAAATGAATGGATTTCAGATTTATTATTATTTTCCTAGTAATTATGGGTACTTGCATATTGACGCCACCGCAGCTACAGATTTGGCGGTTTTAAGTGGCGCCAATCTACTCTTAAAATTTTTGTGACAAATCGTAAAATAAATAAAACACTTTGTTTAAAATCAAAATACTTTATTTAAAAACAAAATAGTCAATCAGATTTGGGTGGAAAATAACAGAGATTCAAAACAGTCTCTATTTTGGCGCATTGGCAGCTTTTATTGGCGCATTGCAGCCAAATCTGTAGCTGAGGTGGCGTAAGTACATAATTTTGTACAACTAGAATTCAAAACTCTGTGCTCTGATACATATTAAGTACATAAATATTTCATCAACTTGAAGAAGCTTCATAACTGTCACATGGTTATGTGGTATGCATTCTGTTTTTAGGTATCATAACTAGCTGACATTCTCTTTAAGGGTAAATTTATTCATACTTTAGTCTTTTCGAGAATGTTAGCTAGTGAATCTTTTAAGGTTTTATATTTTAAAATTCTTAATATTTGACATAGCTATGAATAAACAATTTCACTATTCATCTAATGCCCTGGCTTAAGGAAAGATTTTTCTCATTTATTATATCTGCACAATAAAATTTATCAAAGACAAAATTCTAAACCATAAAATTATTGGAATCTTGAAACCAATTGTTTTAGATAATTTGCACAAGGTTGGGATTTCATTCTTTAAAGATCACAGTTTTCCAAATAATAAAATTATTTCTGCAATGTAGGGTCTCAAGTTGTTTACGATTGCTTACACTGATATAAGTGACAACATAAAAAAAAAATGTTATTAAGTGTCATCATAAGTTGTTTACTTTCAAAATTGTCAATAGTGTTGTCATTATAAATGTTGTAAAAAATAAATTGTCACTAAAAAAACTTATAGCCAGTATAATTTAAATATTAAATTTTTTTCATTACTATCAGTTATACATAGTGTAACTATTTTTTTTAACTGTTGGCAATTATTTAACAAATAATTAGGCAAATATGAATTATAGTTTGATGCTTTTCATTTTTTATTGGTGAAATTTGCTTATATAATTTGCATTTCAAGCTGTCAAAAATAAATATGCTGTACAATTCTTCGTTAACAAAGAATTGAGTACACAAATTCTGTTGAATGAGTAAGAGAATCTAATGTTTAATCTCTTTTTAAAAGAATTGTAATGCATAAACAGTTAATTTAACAAAATCAATGAATTAATTATTAGAAATATTCCCTATAAAATGAAGTAAATAAAAATTATCTGGATTGACCAGAAACAAAGATTTTTAATAAAAATATGAAATAAAATACAAATGATTGCAGTTATAACTTTCTATCATTACATTGATTTATTTGAAAGATAAAATATTTATATGGCCATTTAATTGAACTTCAGGAATAATATGCTCTTTTATTTTATTTACATTTTATTTATAATATCAGGCTGCAAGTGTAAAATATCAAAGAGGAAGTTTTCCTACTCTTTTTCAGTTAGTTACATTTATAAGACATGCAAATTGACAGAATATTTTTATAACTCATTACATATACATTTGTTAACATTTTTTTTGAAGACAGTTCTCAAACATTTTTAAAGAAACATTTTATTTAAAAAGAAACTTAATATTGCATGAATGGAAATCATTATTTATTTATTTATAATACACTTGTTTACAAGACCAAGATATTGGGCATCTCAAAGAGAATACCTTTCTTGGAAATACCTATATTTTTGTTATTATTTCAAAGAACTATCTGGGTTTTTTTTTTTTTTAAATTATTTTTGGTTTTTAGCTTTAATACAAATTGGTTAAAAAGTATATAAAAAATCCTTGAATTACATAAGAATAATCTTGTATATAAAGGACCAAAACTGTTCAATTATCTTGAATAAATTAAAAATAGTAAATTGACAATAATTGGGAGTTTTGAAAGTACGATTAATTAAAATACTAGCATATTGATTGTCATAGCTTGACCATAATAGATTTTAAATGCATGAATGAAATATAAATTTTACAGGAATAAAACTGATTTTTATATTTATTTAAAATGCATTTTTTTTTTTATTAAAGTATCTAAAAAGAATTTGTTCCAAAATGTTACTAATTTTAGTGTGTTTTCTAAATTTAAATTTAGTGCACCAATGTAAATACCTGTATCATTAGCCATATAATAATGTGGAATCAATACCTGTATTAATAATGGGGAACAACATTTTTTAATTTAATTCGGTTTCAGATTCTCACATTGTAATTTGAGATGTAAAATCAAATTTTAAAAATTTAGAATCTATTTAAACAAAATGCTGAATTCAAAATATGCAATATTTGTCGAAAAATCTTCATTTCTTTCTAAATCATTTTATATATCTAATTAATTAATATTTTTAAATTTTTAGGATTATTTCAATTTTTTTACTGCTCACATAATTCATCCATATTTACGTTATGGATCTTTGGATTTGTTTAAATTTCTTTTACTAAAGATTCAATCAAAATAGTTTTCTTATTTTTTAAGCTCCTACTATTCTACGGAATTTTCGTTTTTTTTTTTAAAAGCATAATTATTTAAACATTTGACAAATTTTTAAACATTTGTATTGCCTTGTATGTTACTATAATCATCTTTCATCAAAATTTGTAATTGCTTTTCAGTGACATATCATATTCACTTCCAATTTAAAATTATTCAAGTCATTTAAGAGTATAACAAAAATTTTAAGCTGCAAATAATTCTTATATTATATTTTTGATTACAATCAATTTCTGTAATAATAAATGTTATTTGAAAATAATCTGCATTTCGATAGGTATTAATTATTTTGTATGTTCATTTAGAATATTTCTCAGGCAAATAAATTTTTTTTCCATCAACAAGAATTTTTTTACAAGACATATGTTTATTTTTTTATAAATAAATATCAAAATTACAAGTGTTTGAATATAAATGAAAGCCCTGGGATGTCTTTTTCCTGTTTCATAAGTGTAAACCCTAAATTATTTCTTTTAATTTTGTTCTTGCTTTAACTGAATATTTTTTCTGTTTACATTGTTCTGTTGAAAAATGTTTGGCAATTATTAAAAATTATTGTTCTATTGGGAAATGAAATTCAAGATCATGAGAAAATTCACAGCTGGAAAATTTTTTTATAATATATATTCATAGAAATGTGGGTACTTACGTATTAACGGTACCTTGGCGACAGTTGCGCCAACAAAGAGTACACGCGCCAATCTACACTTAAAATTTTTGTTCCAAATAATAAAATATATATGAAACACTTCATTTAAAATCAAAAACGCTTTCAAAATATTTTTATTCCAAATAATAAAGAATTAAAAGAATAATAATAAAGAATAAAGAAATAATAAAGTATCTTTAATTCAATATTGCTGTAATGGAAAATTTCGGTTAATTTATTTACCGATTGATAACAGATGGGCTGAAAAGTTCATAGGCTTACACATAGATGGCGCTACTAGTATTAAATTCATATGATTTTTAGTTAGCCCTAATCTTCAAAAGACACGTGTATAAATTTGACAGCTGTTGCCCTATTAGTATGTGAGATATAGCATTTTAGTGTTGATCAAGTGCAGTCCACTCGGCTGACTGTCGATTGGACTCAGGTAAAATGAAATGATGGAACAATGTTTCATCCATTGTCCCATATCGACGTAAAAATCCGGGTTTATTACGATTTAACAGCTCCAAACACTGCTTAGAACATCAATTCATTGTTGTTTTGGGTCCATTGTGAGCTCGCGCGGCAAAATCCCACTTTGAACAGAGCTTTCGTATTTTGGCCCCCACGCGGTCAAGGATCTCCGTATTAATCTACAATAAGAGATAAAAGAAGAAATGAAACATTACAAACAGTTAAGTGATTTTACTAAGTTAGTTTTATAATAAAGTTCAAATAATATAAAAATATATAATAAGATGCTAAAAAATATTTAATTCCGTTCATATATTTAAAAATAAATACTAAAAATTGTTTAATTTTTTCTTAATAAAATAATGTTTTTCAAATACATTAAGAAGCAAACATATTACCGTGTTGTATGTAATTACTGAGATAATATGCCGCTAAAAACCCTATAAATTTTCAAAGTGCCATTGTAAGACAAATTTATTGTCATAGAAATTCAGAACAAATATATTTTATCGAAAATTTTCAGTGACTTCGTATAGATGCAAGTACTTTTGCCCGATATATAAAAGGCTTAACAGCTAAATGCTTTCACATTTAGATTCCTCAATAACAAAAAATAAATAATGAAAGAAATTGTTCATAAGTGTGAATAATCTGCAACTACGAAATTGAAAACCATTAGTAAAACACTCATATCAAAAGGGTGAAAAACTAAAATTGTGTTAGCAGATAAAAAAAAAAGACAAATATTTATACAAAATATACATTAATGCAAATACGTAATTTGTAAGTTGAATCAAATTGGCTAAATCACTAAAACTCAAAGTAAATTAGCAAAATCCAAAAGAAATGCTTATTAAAAACAAAAGAGATTAATTATAACATCATGAGTATAGCTTTAATAAGGAATACATATAATGAAATTATTATAAACCATTATATATATATATGCACCTTTCAGCAAGATTAAAAGTTTAACTTGTAAGCGGGAATTTTGTAGAGAGTATGGTCTGGACATGTTTTACAGCGTGTTCGCTTGCCTGGAAGATTCGAGTACTTCGCGATTATAACAGGTGGGCTGAAAAGTTCGTAGGCTAACACATAGATGGCGCTACTAGTATTACATCCATGTGAATTTTAGTTAGCCCGAACCTTCAAAAGACACGTGTATAAATTTGACAGCTGTTGCACTATTAGTATGTGAGATATAGCATTTTTAGTGAAGTTACAGCATTTATAATTTTCCTCACGTGCAGTCCACTCGGCTGACTGTCGATTGAACTCCGGTGTGAAATGATGCAGCCATGCTTCATCCATTGTCACATACCGACGTCGATTGTGAGCTCTGAGCGCACCCACTTTGAACAGAGCTTTTGCATATCCGAATATTCATTCACGATATGTCCAACACTTTCCTTTAATATCTTTAGGGTCTCACCAGCTATCTCAATCAACTTCACTTTGCTGTTATTAGAAATTATTTTGTGCTCTTTTTTGATGTTTTCATCGGTAACAGCCTCTTTGGGGCGTCCACTTCGAGCATCGTCCTTGGTTCTCATTTCGCGTCGTTTAAATTTAGCAAACCTCTTCTCTACGGTTGATTTTCCTGGTGCAAAGTCCGATTAGTGTTTATCAAGCCAATTCTTGGCTTCAATAGTATTTTTTTTCGCCAAAAAGCAATGCTTTATTAACACACGAAATTCCTTTTTATCCATTTTTTCAAACTAACAAAAGTTGCTTCACTAAAAATGTTATAACTCACATACTAATCACATGCAACCACTGTCCAATTTATACACGTGTCTGAATGTTAGGGCTAACTAAAAACAGAGCGAATAGTGTTTCTTTTTGCAGGAATTTAAATTCCTCACTATCGCAATCATTACCTCTTTTATTTTGTTTAACATTATTATTGTTATTTTCTGCAAATTGATAGGATAATGAATTTTACAATTAGGGATTGGGCAAGATCTAAGTTGTCTTACCTGCTCATTCAGCACTTGTATCCTGTCTTGAATGGAGGTCACATAGTGACGGATGGTATCCACTTAGACATTGTTAAGCTTCAAGATTCAGTTTGAGGCTTATGGAGTCCCATGGCCATAAATGGACCTAGAACTCCTATGAAATAATCTAAGGAAATACGTTAGAGGAATTGAATTGGAAACTTCCTCAGCACAAATTTATAGTAAATCAGTTTTTAAATAAAGTGGTAGTTTACCTGAAATAAAGTAGTTTAGAGGATTTTTGCGATATTTTTTACTTGTCTCGTAAGATTATCATTCTTGCAATTACTTTTTCTACTGTTTTTTCCTTCAATTTTTAATGTGCAAAATTATTGGGAAGGTGTTCAGTGTTACATGCAAGGTGTTCAATGTTACAGTTTCTGTCAGTATGTTTTGAATTAAAAATTAACTTCATCGTATGAATTATGCAATACAAAATTGTTAATTCAATAGTAACATGCATGGAAATATGAGAACCGATTAGATTAAATATCAAGATTTGTTTATTAATTAGAAATTTGTTTGTGTGGTGCAATTTGAATATTTTTTACAATATGTGAGAATAATAGTTTAAAGATTGTTTTTCTGCGATAAATGCTTTCTTCTTGTTGTTGTTAACATTTGCATGTAAGAAATTATTTAATAGGTCAATATTAAGACAGAACAAATATTTTGCCTGAAATTTGATGCCCAAATGTCATATATTTAAAATCTTGTAGAAATTAGGATTTTTTTATTATTTTCTAATATATTTGCTTCTTTATATATATATATATATAGGATTTGTTTGCCTGCTAATCACCAGATGGCGACAAATCAAGGACTATGTGTCTGACACAAACCTTTTGCCATGTAATGGCAGTATTCGATTTTGAACTCTGGCCCTGGGAGAAGGGGCTAGAGACCCCGTAGATATGCGTGGGAGAAGAACGCTGGCCAACAACGTGAGAGGAGGCTACTGAGGCACGCGAGAAGATGATTGTGATGTATTAATAGTTAACGTAAATATCGCTGTATAATAATGCTTCATTAAATGTTCTTAAAAGAAACACCATGTTGCATTAATGGCAAGTAAAGAAAATTCATCTCTTTCAAATTTCCAATGCCATACACTTTATTATATATACATATATATATATATATATATATTTATTTATTTTACTCAAATTGTTATAGTTCAAATCCAGTAAAAGATCACTTGATAATATTTTTTAAAGGATTACAATTTTTGATATTTAATAAAAAGAATTTCCTTAATTTTATTATTTGCCGGATTTAGATGAAAAGAGGCCCTAGGCTATTCCACTTAGGAGGCCCTTTCACCTCCCATTTTTAAGTTTGTAAATTACATGAAAGATAATAAAATACATCATTACTGTGATATATATCAACATGTTAAATGAAACACGTTGTGATTGGTACTAATCTTTATAAAGAATGTGGCACACAAAAAAAAAAAAAAAAAAAGTCGAGAACACTTATTTGGGATATTTGTTCTCAGCACCATATATAGTACTTGTAACAATAACTAATCAAACATAACACACAACATTTACAAAGACACGAAATTCAAATAATAAAAATCTTTGGCCACGAAAATAAAATATGCAATAAAAATTATCATATTTTCTATCAAATTAAATACAATATATTCAATACATTTAAGATTAAAGCAAATTTATTTCATAATAATTCGCATTTAAAGTTTAAGTATGAATTTTAAGTTTTAAATTAAACCAAAAATGGAACTTTATTCAAACAAAATCTAGATCACGAAAAAGAAAATATCAAATTGTATATCATATTAAATTTTATGTTAATAGTTATTTTATTTAAGAACTGATTCAATCCAAGTATACATTAATTTGTAATAGTAGATTAGAAGAATTTCTGTCTAAACTTTTCACACAGAATTCTTCTATAAGTTCATCAAAATCTATTTTTCTGATGGTTTCATTTTCGATGCACAAAATATTTAATGAAGACAACTTTGTTATTTTTATGTTTGTTTATTAGTCGTATGTGTAGAATTTCTCCTTATTTTCGATTCAGTGTGTTAGTGTTTACTGTTTTTAGAATAGTGACATTTTACTTTTGCTAACAATTTGAATGTAGGCCCCTCTTGATCTCGATCTCCTCCCTGACTGAATCCATTATTAACCGAATTAGTTTTACATTTACTTTACAATTCGTGGATGGACTACTCGTATATACGTAAGTGGAATAAAATGGTCGCTGATCTGCAGTGTGTTCAGCATTGCATTGAATTATGTAAATTTCATTTGTTCATAGTGCGCATGTGCGCTTTCTTCTGTTTTGTATGTAAGGCAAAAGTAAGCCGAAATCTATGTTCTCATTTTTTAATTGATTTCCTGAATTCCTGGAGTTCTTGTGGTTATCAATAGAATTAAAGAATTGGTACTTACGTATTAACGATACCTTGGCGACAGACTTGGCTGTTTTTAAGTGTCGCCAATATTTATTATTTGGAATAAAAATATTTTGAAAGCGTTTTGATTTTAAATGAAGTGTTTCATATATATTTTATTATTTGGAAGAAAAATTTTAAGTGTAGATTGGCGCCAAATCTGTAGCTGCGGTTGACGCGTGTGCTCCTTATTGGCGCAATTGTCGGCTAGGTACTGTTAATACGCAAGTACCAAAGAATTTTTCAGAAACGGGCTGAAGGAAATCTTTAAGTGGAGGAATATTAATGGCCTGCTGTACTTACGAATTCCTCATATAACATTTAGCTGCAGTGATTCGCCAGAGAGTGATATTTTGAAAATTTTTAATGATCTTTAAGTTTGACTTAGGGGCATAAGTCACTGGTAAGTACTTATAGGGCGTAGAACAGTTGCATACAAAAAGAAATTTATTGCTCCTATTCATGTCTATTGATAAGAGAAAAATTCTAAAATTCAAGCGAAATTTATTTTTAGTATATTCAAAATGCTTTTTCCATGTGAGATGTTGGTCCAAGGAAAAAAATAAAAAGTATTAAATTAAAATCTGAATCTAAATATTTGAAATACTTTTTCCAAGGAATAATAATGTTAATGTTAATGTTTTTATCACATTAAAAATTATATAAATATAAATTTGGAGGATTTCGAATTATTCTATGGCTTATTCAAGGTATTATTTTTCCCTTCAAGTTCTGCATTTAGCGATATGTAATGCTCTGGAAGAACTACTATAGAAATTGTTAAAATTAGAATGACTGAGAAGATATATGTGTACTTTTCTTGTTCATTATGATTCCTGCATAAAAGGTGTCGAGATGTGCCGTATACAATTGAACATTTTAGAAGAACAAATTTGCAAATGAATAAAAAAAGAAATTGTACGATAATGGATAATTTCAGATTGTAAACAGTTTTATTTGATTTGAAAAGTTTTTTTTTTTTTTATTTAAAAACTATTTACTTTTTTTTTGATTACTTTTATTTTTTATTATTTGATTTGAATTAGGTTGGTTGGTAATTTGCTTAAGAAACTGGACAATTAAGAGCAGTCAGAATCCTAAAAGATTATACTAAGAACTCAGAAAACGAAATAAAATAAACTATAACCTACAAGTACTGTACGAAAATTTTACGAAAATTCAATTTTCTAATAATTCAAATTGTTACACAAGCAAGTTTTTCTTGGTTCTATTTCACAGACGACGTTAAATAAACTTGAGTGCCAGTGCTAAAAAGAACTTCTACTCTGATGAGAAGAAGTTAATGTGATTGAAGATGCAGGAACGATTTAAAAACATTCATTGAGACAAAAAAAAAAAAAAAAAAAAAAAAAAATGAATTAAGTAAAAAAAAAAAAAAGAAAAATCAAAATAGGAAAATTTAAAATGATAAAAAAAAAAAAAAACTTGGGTTTAAAACAGCTAAAAATAAAGAGTAAAATATTAGAACACTATGTTAGCATTCATAAAAAGAAGAAATTCCCCGTTCTAGGAACCAGTTGAATGGACCGGACGTAGTAATAAAAAATTACAAAGGAACACAATAACAAACCAGCCCCCTATAACTTTTAGCTGCTGTGAATGGTCTCAAATCTCCAATTTTATAACAGCCCAATAAAGGGGACCTATTACAATAAGTCAGTTATGTAAGCCGTTGGCCATTTCATTGTTATTAGTGTGAGAAAAACATGCTACAGGAGCAACAGTTTAGCTTCAGGGAAAAAAAGGCAATGAAATTTATTTTACATTGATGATTTACTATGAAAATATCAATTTGATATTTATCGAAGTTTTATCGCACAAATATATATAGAAGATATATATATATATATATATATATATATATATATTACATAAATAAATAAATGAACTAAAAAAAAAAAATAAAATAAAATAATAAATACGAAAAATATATATCTATGTGCTCTCTCATTTGATCCTAACATTCTGGAACTTTGTTGTCTATTTGATCTCCAATCTAAATGTTTACTTATTTTATATTACTATTAGAAATGACTAAAAATATTGAATCGCAAGGTTACTTAACGTATTCTATGTATGATGTTTGTGTAAAACTATTTAATCTCCCTTTTTTATAGTTATTTAAACAAAATCTATGCATGGTAATTTTGAGAACCGTTGTGAAAATTTTCTGAAATGTGCCTGTGAATTAAAAATAGATTTTCTTCTCATATTTTATGAGTATGTAATAAAACATATATAACGTGTTTTTATAATTCGTAGAACTATATATATATATATTAACTTTTGATGTACGTAACTAAAGATAAGTGTGAGAACTTGTGCTTCATTTCTTATTACTTAAAATTATGCAAAAGAGAAATTAAAATAAGAAATCCGATTTTTTTCCTCTAAATTTCTTTCTATTTAATCGTGAATCACAGCACGGATAAGCTCTATTTAATTACATATGAAATATAATTTTTTATGATAAAAATTATAAAAAGTAAAAAAATTTCTGATCATGTTCTTATTTGAATCCATAATTAGAATTACTGTATAAATTGTCAAAAAATGTTTCTTATACTTTCATTTTCAATCTTCAAAAATATTTTTTTTTTTTCCAAACAAAAAGCTTATCAAATTGAATATAGTACTTATCTACTAAAACAGCATAATACCTGTGCATATTTTCAAATTACAAAAAATGTTAAGCTCTAGGATTTATTAAACAAAATAAACGTTTTAATTTTTTTTTTTTAAGTGTTTTAATTTGTTTAAATGTTATAAATTACAACCTCATTAGTTACTTATTGCAAGCTTCATGTTATATTTGAATAATTATAAAACCTATTTTAAAAATAAATTTTAATAAGATGACAATGGAAAACATATTTGCTATGAATAGAATACACAACAAACTAACAGATTGCTTTATATATAATGAAACTAATTTTTATGCTATTTGCAAATAATTTTACATTAAAAGACACATTAAAAAGATTTTGAATTCTAATTAAAACAAATTATCTAACATTTGATTTATTAATTGAAATTAATATTTTCGTGCTTATTTGCATAAATTATAAAGAAGACAAAAATTTTCTTTGGTTTATTTAATATTAGCAAATATCTGTATTTTATATATAAAAATGCATGATAATTTCAAATCAAATGTAAAAATATTCTATCTTCTCTCTACAATAAAATACTACTACTGTTTTATTTGCATTTTGAAGTTCTTTTTATGATAAATTTAATTTAGTTTTAATTGTAATCATTTAGTTTTTTTTTTTTTATTTTTAGTATATACTTTTGAGTACAAATATTATATTAAAACACAGAAAACTTATTTTAATTTTAGATTGTTGTATTTATTTTTATAAATTTTGTTTATATATATTTAAAAATATTTTTAAATAAAGTTGCACTCTCGAGAATACGGCATGTCAATGCGACCCAATACTATTGCTGCTCAAGTAGAGCCTTAGAGAGCAAAGTACTCCCAAAGAGCCACCAAGCGACCCAATAAAGATTATCGCCAAAACCAGTTTGGCTCAGTTCCCTTTTTGCCAAAAAATAAGACACTGACGACAACAGGGTTGCATAGTTTACGATGGCCAAAGCAGCTTTTGGATTGGCGGCTCCTCTGGGAGTACTTTTGCTCTCTAAAGGTCTAGTAAGTCAATGTAAGTCCAAACAAAAATATTAAATTTTAAACGCTTGAAAAAAATTCTTTTGGTTATTAAATTTTAATCTTTTGAAAAGTGTTAGAATATATATTAATTGTAAATTGTATTAAAAGGCATAATAAATAACCTTAACTTCAAGTTATAAAAAATATGTGCATGATTTTATTTTCATAATTAGTAATTAAATGCTAACTTATCAACATTATAATTAGTTGCAAGAATAACTGCATATATGATAGATAATAAAATTCATGCTTGAAAATACAGTGATTGAGATAAAATCAATTTTTCTGGAATAATATGTTGTTGTTTTTTTCCCCGTAAGTATGTTGGCTATTGTTAAGCTTAAAAAGTTCATGTTAAAACTCGTGGCTGAACTGAGTCTGGGGATTGTGTTAAAATTTTTCATTTAGAGAATATGATTGAGAAAAAGGATTATTTTATAAACAATATTGAATTAGTGAAAATATAAATATGATAGTTAACGGAAAAGAAATGAAGGCAAAATAAGAATAATTTCCAATATTCGAAAAGTATTGTTTCAAAATACTGAAGTTTGAAAGAAAACTTCAGTTATAGATAGTTTATTTAATCTTAAAAGCCTTATGAAAAGTATTACATCGATATCTATCTCTGTCCCATCTAGAGCTAAATCTTTCAGCTTTTCTTTCCCCCCCCAGTCTCTAGAAAAAGTTTTCAGGACAGAGTTGGATTGATCTTTTAGTTTCCATAAACGGCAATTTTGAAATTCATAGTGAAATTTTAGACGACATCAGTAAAAGCGATCACAGCCTCCTTGTAATGAAAATGAAAACAGATCTTAACAACAACATCGACTCTTAATAACATCAATTGTCAATAAAATCAAGTGGCTTGTGGCGGCTTTGTTAAGGTTGCGTAGTGTTATTAAAATCCAGACGGCAAAATAAAAGACGATAATCAATTTTCCCATTTACAACATCTTTTATTCAATTTCTAACGCCAACTACGTTCTGTTTTCATTCTAGCGGGAAAAATTCCCTTTTTTAACAGTGAAAGTAGAAGTCGTTCAATTTGTATTCCATTTTCCATCAATAGGTGTCGCTACAGGCTCTTTCTTAAAGAAAGTATTTCTAATCATATTTCCTGTTTTTCAAAACTTGATTGCCTAAACTCAGAGATATCAATACTCTCATTGCCAATTTCCAGAAGGAATTGAATTAGGATCAATAGCCTGAAGTTTATAACCTAAGAAAAGTTTTCAGCACGACAACAGCAAAAAAGAAACGCCGTTTGGTAGATTACTGAACTTAAAAGTTGAAAGAAGTAAAACTAGAACACTTAGAAGATTATTTCAAAAAGAAAAGATCAGGATATTTGAAGACTTAAAAGAATCAAGTTAAGAAATGTCAGCCGAATACAAGAAACTCCTTACTACTCAGAAAAGCAAAATTCAAGAATTTATAAATTATGTTGCCAAAAATTTTAACATTTATCACCAATAAGAGAAAATAGAGTAGACATAAAAAAAACCCTTGATAAAAATTGATGGTACACTTGTAATTCTATTGAACAGACACTGGATGAAATAGTAAAATTTCATTTTCTTTTCAAAGATAACCCTTCTATCATAATTGAATCGACTCGCTACGTAGAATTTGAAGAATTTAATATCTAATAAGTGGAAATTTTTACTCATAAAATCAAGCCTAGAAAGGCAGTTGGCATAAATGACATTCCAGGAGAACTAGTGAAAGAAATTTTTTGTTAATAAAGCTTGGACAACATCTCTTAGGAACAACCTATTAAAGAAAGGATATAGTTCCCCAAACTTGGAAAATTGCTAGAGTTGTCCTTCCCAACAAAGAAAATAGAGATCTCGAATTGCTGTTTGACTTAAAACCTCTTTGTATTTTACCTAGCTGGGAAAAATCTTAGACAAAATCATAACAAATATTTAGTTTTCTCCTGGAAGCCAATAATTTATTATGTGATAATCAATACGGATTTAGAAGAAATATATCGACTATTATGGCTCTCCAAAATAGCAGCAACTTCGCTCATACTGCAGTATCAGAAAATAAAATCGAGTAATTCCAATAGATGTATTCAATGCCTGTGGACTGTAATCTCAAGAAGCAAAAAATGGATAACCTTCTTATTCCAAAATATATCAAGAATATTATTAAAGACTTTCTCAAAGATAGAGAAGTCCTTTTAAAAATCACTATTGTCTCTACGACAAGAGAATACCTCAGGCATCAGCCTTGATTCCATCTTATGGGACATCTTTATCGACGACCTTTTAAAAATTGATTTTGGTTCAGAAATCAAAAGTTCCATCAAGGCTTTGCGGATAATATAATGATGATCAAAACTTCCGCAATTTATTAAAGACTTTATTAATTTTATCTGCCCACTTCTTCTTATGGTAATAGAAGATTCATTAACAATAGACATGATCAGCCATGAAAGAGTAATTTTATCATAATTTTCAGATATACACATATTCCTACCACTAAAATAGGAAACCATAATATTATATATAGAAAAGAAATTAATTATTTTGTAATAATTATATAGTAGATAAATTTAAATTGAAATTCCATTGCGGATAAAATCGGTGTTCTACAACAGAAACTTTTACAGGATCGCCAGGTTAACTGGGGATTGAAACTCCCTGTAAGAAAAGGAAACCAATAAGCTATGAAATTTGGTATAACAATAAAGTAAAGTAAAGTAGAACATAACACTTCTTCAACTGCAAAGAATTAGACTCCTGAATGTAACCAAGTGTTACAGAATAGTATCCACTAATGCTCTACATGTCCTTAGTACCCATCGACATTAAACTTAAACACCTAATTAAACCATATAATCTTACATCCAAAAGATCGAAACATGGTGTTTGTTTTAGAACATTTAATGAAGCATTATTACACAGCGATATTTACGTTAACTATTAATCCATCACAATCATCTTCTCGCGTGCCTCATTAGCCTCCTCTCACGTTGTTGACCAGCGTTCTTCTCCACGCATATCACAAAGGGTCTTACGAAGCTCTT